>CM038671.1:265654534-265668106 GCA_021605145.1 Aegilops bicornis | reverse complement strand
ATCACGAAGTGTCCACTTCCATGACGATAAATCGTAGCGATCCTGAAGTGCTTTTACGTCAAGGGTGACCCGTTACTGCATTGGCATCAGCAAGTAACCCGGAACAGCCCGTTAAGCTATGGTCCGGGTGGGTTTTGGATCGATAACCCGTTAACAGCCCGACCAATGAGGGATTTTACACGATGTAAAATCATCATTCGTTGGCTGGAGAAACTGCGGTATCGGCTGCATTGTTGGGGCGGAATGTCATCCACTCATTGTCTGCAAGGCGCCTGCATGATGCGTATTGCAAGCCGTGTAGCACGACCGTAGAGAGGCCCATTCACGTGAAAAGGCTGGCTGTTTGACTTGAGTCAAAAGGGTGACGGGCTGGCCATGGAAAGGCTTTGTTAATAGCGGCACGTTAAGCATATAAGACCATTTACAGCCCACTAACCCAAAGGGCCGTTACGCCCTATCCGAAGTAGAAGCCCGATGGCGTCATCCCTGGGCCATCCAATACTCGATTCGGCCCGATTTTTCGCCGGCCCCGTAATGTATGGCCCATGGCGCGTCTTTCGGCCCATATGAGGCCCTATGTAACTCTTGGCCTATTAACGGCCCGTGGTGAAAGCGGCCCCCAGCGATGAGCGATGTGTATTGCACTGAATGACCCATTAACGGCAGGTGGTGGCCGGTAATGCCGTAATGAGCGATTGTATGGCTTTATACACCATTAAGGGCCGTTATTAGGTTGGGCGTTTACAACTTATGTTATCTTCGGCCTTCTCCAAAGCCCATTTATTCTTGAGCTTATTTGCGACGATTGGATTACTACGACGACCCCGTTCTTTGTCATTTTACGCTTGTGGGCCAAATTCAACGCGTCGTTGTGGTCGACTTTGTTTGTGAATTAAGATTAGTTTTGTTGAGCCATTTTCGTAGCATCACCAAATCTGACTATTAACGGTAGCCCGTTATGGTCGATCGACCGATAAAGCACGTCACGATTTCCATTATAGAGGCGGGTCTCCCCGGCCCATTGAAAACCGATGAAGACCCATAAATGAGTGGCGGCCCATGGATCCCCTTAACATGGCGGTAGAAGGCCCATGGACCTGCGGGGATGTAGAAGGCCCATGGACAACTGCGAGATGTAGAAGGCCCACATGGATCTGGCTGTGTGAGGCGTGGGAGCCCATGGATCTCACGAGGGCGTGAAGGCCCATGTGGATTCTCTGAGGCAATAGAAAGGAGCCCATGTCGGGGCGAGTTGCCCCCGTTTAGAGCGATATAGCATATTCCAAGAAATTATCCTACTCCAATACTATCACCTCTAAAAAACGCACACTATACAACAAAGAGATCCAAGAGCATAGAAAGGTAGAATAATCCTACACTATACAATAAAGAAATTACATTGACCCGATTATACCCAGGGCATTAGTAATGCAGCCACGGTGATAATAAAGCATACACAAACAGCAAATTACATACAACTGGGCAAATCTGGCTCATACATCATGGGCCAGCGCATCAACTTAACTCCATTTGAACTATAATCTCTTGAGAGAAAATAGGATTAATTTGGATTCGAGATACGCCTACAAATTTCAATTCTGCCAAAATCTCAATTCCTTCATAATGAATTTACCTCGGTGTCTTGTTTCCATTTTTTTTTTGACTCCACCATCCTAATACTTGCATGTCCGGTCTCAACTTGTTGATTATCGTTGACAATCATGTGAGCGTTGTCTTGCCACCTCTAGTTGATGCTTGAGAACATACGGCACATTCAATTCAAATCCATAATCATTGATACTTGACCATGCCGCCTTTGCTTTACAGATTTTTGTGTTGATGTCACTTGCATCACGAAATGTTTACCGTAAGTACACACATGACTAGGGCAAAAATATAGTTACAGCGGTGAAGCGAACAAGACACTATTTTTGTACTACGCATATGGCAAAACAGGACCCTAACAATAATGTTACGTCACTTTTCACACAAAAAATATGTTACCGTCCATGAAGCATAGCGGGTGATATTTTAAAATTATAAAAGAAAGATGAATGCGTGCGAAGCATGCATCCCAACGAAATCCCTCTTAAGCTCACCCGAGAGAGCATGATGTTGGGCCAATTGAGAAAACCACGAGACATTACAAATTTAGGCAGCTGACGTAATTGCATATAAGTAAGTAAGCAAGCAGTTGGCCATTAAACACCTCAATAATTGAAAGTCTTAGAGACGCATAATGAACGAGCGAAGAGGGGTTTCCATACAAACATACTTCACAAGCCGAGGCAAAACTATGCAATCATTAGCATAGTATAAACTAAGATTAATGAGAGCCTCATGCACAATAATAGTTGGTTATTAGACTTCAAAAAGCTTCAAAAGCACACACTTGATGAAGTAATTAAATGGTAAGGCCTTTAATTATGTCAGCTAATAGTGATACAAGTACCGAACATCCGGGCATAATTATTTGGGAATCCTCATTAAGGTGAGGACAAATAAATCAATTGAAAAGAGAAAATTAACTATGCACGAAACAAACAAGGAATTGGTAGCTGTTGAGTTGCATCACAGGTGACTTAACCACTTAGCTTGAGGTTGAAGAGGCTCGTGGCGCAGCTCACTACTTCTCTTGCAAGGCTCCCTTCCTAACATCTTGTACTTGGGAAATCCTCAATCTCTTATCTTCATTGCACCCCCCTACGCAAGGTGACACAAACTAGTTACTTTCGTCTCCTTGGAAGATAAATATGCATACTTTCTCGGTCACTTGTGAACACAAAAGGATGAGATTATAACAAAACAACACCACATAATGAAACATGCCAGCATCTCTTGCACTTGCACACAATAGAAATGAGCATTTACTATATACGCACTATGTAAAAAACTGACATACCTTGAGCTGGATCTCAGTACTCTTGGAGGAAACCCCTCTTTGTAGTGTCTGACCAAACCTTTATTCACCTATGAGTTAGACAAAGGCCCCCTCTGTGACAGCCCTTAGTGTTTAAATACGATTGACAAGCTCTATTAGAGTGTTAGGTCCAAAAGCGACCAAGTAATCAAAAGCAAAGCTGGAGTCCTAGTATGAGTTTACTGGTGATGCAAACAAAGCAATTGAGCAGGATGTGTTGAGAAAATCTTACATATCAAGAAAAGAAGCAAGAAGGAAAGGCTTAAAGACCATCACTTGTTGACCAGCGAGATTTAAGGGGCATTTAAACATCGCAATGTGCAACGTATGAACTAACATAAACATTGCATATTACAGTTTCTATAATGGAAAAGCACATGTATTAGGTTATGCCATGTATGATGATGCCTAAATGTCTAGAGATAGCGAGGCGGGAGTGATTCATCATTACGCACATGATTGAATTGCGGAGGTTATGGGCTTGGAAGCTTAACTAATTTAAACTTTGGAGAGGGTGTTTGAGTAGAACCTCACTAAAATTGAAGGGAAGGGAATAGTGAAATGACTACTGTTTTGTGCCGCCTATATTACACCTCAAAATGCAAGCTTCTTTGGCCTTTTGTGTCACACGACTCTCAAGTAAAAACAAACACGCATAAGCATTCATTGCCCTGCCCGGCTTGCATCTCCTCTCCCCAACCTAAATACCTCGATCTCACTGCCTGCTTGCGGCACTAGGGTTCCTCCGGCCGAGCCGTGCGCCCTTGTGGTCCCATCGGCTTTGGTCTCGACGATGCTATGTCCAGCTAGGCTACATGGCTGGCGGGTGAGGAGCAAACCTCCTTGGCTGCTGCTCCTCCCTACTGGCGTAGCCCCTCCCAAACCTCTCATGGTCTCAAGCATTTGCTCACTATGGTTCATCCAACGCACTACTCCAGTGACGACTGCAACCCTTCTGGTGATGCCACCTGCTATGCGGCGAAGGCACCTTGTTCCCCTCCCCTCCTCCAGAGGCCATGGCCTTGAGGTGCTATTGAAAAGGATGGTGCTATGAAAGCTTCTTTGCTAGTACTATGATGAATTGCCGCAGGCTGCTGGCTTTGGCGTACTCTGATGAGTTACTATGAAATTTCTTTATTCTTTGCTATGATGCTTTCGGTGAAGTGCTTTGCTATATGATAATAACCAGCCACTTGGACCATCAATTTCAACAAATAATTGTTCTTCATTTATATATATGGGTCATCGTTCTTACGTTTAAATTAGGCATTGGGATCTCTATGGAAAACATTGACCAAGTAGATTATTGCCAAGTAGATGAGTATCTTTGTATTTTGCATTTTTGAGCAAATAGTGATGGTACTAATTTTCCTATCCATATTAATTACTTGCATTGGGTTCAATTTGTGATGTTTGCAAGTCAAATTAATTTCCATATGTTACTGCAGCAAAATGAAAAAATATATAATGCCAATCTAGACTTTCCTTGATCATACCAAAGATAAGTTGAAAGCATAATGAAAAAGAACTTTGGTTGGCGTATTACATGGAGCTTATATTCACGGTGCTTATTTTCCACTAGGATAGCTTCGTAATAAGCGCTCCCTAAGGAACTTGGCTAATAGAATAACATACAAATAACATGTCTGACGATGATTGCAATGGAGGAGTGACGTACCACTCAACTTCTTGTATAGGCTCAGCTGCCTCTCACTTTTTTGCGATGTTCCATAGAATTACCACATACATCTTGTACTTTTTCATTTGTGTAACCCTATCTCACGCAAGTTGTGCCATGACTAATTTCGAGACATCCCTACATGATACTACATTTGCATATCCCTTAGCATATTTTAAACCACCAATTAACGATTATTGTGCGTGCCATAAACTAGCCATGACTCTTGTGTCTTTGGACTGGCGGGACACTCTAAGGGAGCCCTAATGTAATGCGCCTGGAATTCCTACATATGCCACCCTACGATTTTTACGTAATGCTCTTTGTTCCTAAATATATGTCTTTGTAGAGATTCGATTTATGGACCACATACAGAATGTATATAGATGCATTTTCGAGTGTATTGGATTCACTCATTTTGCTTTCGCGTATAGTAGCCTATAGTGGAATCTCTAGAAAGACTTATATTTAAAAACGGCAGGAGAATCTTGAGGTAGTATCATGTATGATATCTACATATCTAATTTAAGCGACCCGGATGGTAGAAATCATTATGCGCACAAAGGATTGCAATTGATTGAAAATCCCACAGCAAAACACTTATTTGGCAGGAGCGCAAGAACAATACAAGAGAGAGCGGCGCTTACAAAGATCATAGCAGTGATACCTCGATCCGGATGCTTGGTTGTGGCCAGGTACAGTAAATCGAAGAAACATCGTCCTTGTAGTTTTGCTATCGCTTCTGCATAACAAAGGTAACGTGATCGGTTAGTATATTTGAAGTACATCGGGCGAGGAAGTGATCTCTTGGAGGCCGGGTTTAAAGGTGACAAAGTACCTAAGTAGTGGCGGGTAGACCTTGGCATCTCTCGAGCGATGGGAATCAGGTTAGAAGCGTCGAGGTGATAATGACTACTGTTGGTACAATCGAAGTCCGACCAAAGTAGATCTAGAACCGTCCGAGTAGGGTGTTTGTGGATAGAGCTCCGTAAGGTGGACTACGAATTGTGTTGACGGAGCGGATATGGCCATGGGCGTGGCGTGGGTGAACCTGCTTCGGTGGTTGGGTTAAGGATGGGTGTCGACGGCCTTGGATCTGCTGGCCGGTGGGCCAGGCGTCGAAGCTTCTCCGGTGGTTGGGTTAAGGATGAATTGTCGTGATGCTCATCTGCGGTGCGTGGACGGCTGAGCGTCGAGAAGCTGCTCCGGTGGTTAGGTTAAGGCTGGTGTCGACGATCGCGGATCCAAATGCGTATGACCATGGGCTGCGTCGAAGCTGCTCCGGTAGAGTTGGATGAGGGTCACGAGGCGGATGCGAGGCGTGGACTTGTGAGTTGGCAAAAGCGGCCCCGGTAGGGTTAACGAGAGATGGTATAAAATGGCGAAGCTTCTCCGGTAGGGTTAGCGCTGGAGTGTCCCGGTGAGCGGCTCCAGTAGGGTTGAGGAAAGATGTCGGCCCGAAGAAGGATCGAGAGCCGTCGGCGGGGTGTCGGTTAGGCAAGTGCCTTTCCACGGGGGTGTGGGCGAAAAGCGTCTCCGGTGAAAGTCTGAATGAGCCGCGCTGCGAATCTGCGGCGGTTGACAAGAAATACCGCAGCGAAAGCGAATGCAGCGCCCGTGGACAAGGCCCGACCTTGAATAGAGGCTGTGGTGCAGTGGTGGATGAGCAGATCACTACTTGTTTCTAGGGGAGGTGGGAGGGGGTAGATGCGGTAGCAAGCGAGATCCGGCGAGGTGGGCCTTGTTGGCGATGAATGAGCGCTATGAGTACGCAGCCGGTGGATAGAAGCGGGTCTAGGGTTTCGAGGGGAGGGAGAAAGAGGCTGATGAAGTACTTGAGCGGCGATGATGTAAGATGCTTTCGGTGTGCTGTGGAGTTGAAGTCGTTTTTGCGGGGAGGAGGGAGAGGAAATGGGGGTGGCGATGTAGTGGGGGGGAACCAGGAAGTTACCAAAAGCAGCCCGACCTATCACTCGTAGATAGAGGCGACATTGTAATTGTTGGTCTCCGTGCACCAAGGACAAAGGGGATTTCGCATGCTAAAGAACTAAGGTGGCGGAAATTTTTAGAAGGATGGGAGATTTTTTCGCCAGCGTGAGATCAGATCGTATCCGGTTTCAACTAATTTTTGGACCCGAGCTGGCAGCCAGGAAGGTCATGCTGAAAGGCTGTGTGCACGTAGAACCGCAGCGGTCGTGATTAATAAGCGGTGTGAAGTCCACCCGGAAAAAAAAGACAATAACTTTCGGGATGTTAGCGGCAGAATAACTTGGCGTTCTACAGGCGTGGCAATCGTCTGGGTGTGGTGGTGGCGTTCACAAAAAAAGGAATCAAGCAGCTTTCGGCCTATGTATTTCTCATGTAAATAGATAATTTAAGTGCCATTGGTTATTTACTTCAAACATGTAATGCATTGACGTGTTAGTGTAGAGCGCACAAAAGAAATGGATATTGTAGTTAGCTACTTAAAAGTGTATTTACCTCATATGATTACATTGCCTCCCATTTCATAAATTAGCGGTAACACGTTGAATTCATATATGAATACTACATATATATTACTTCAAAATAGAAACTTAAATCATCCAAGACTAATGAATTTGAATGCAAGAGTAACAATGGTGCATGTGCATGCTAGCTACATTGGTTGTTTGAAGAAACATCCTTTGTAACTTTGGCATACTGGCCCGAAAAGGATTTTATTTAAATAGAAAAAAAAAAATGTGATATATTGAGTGTCCAATCTTTATAGCGTTGAATCAATATTGTACCTTTGGCCCGCGATGTGAAGTAGATATTGACTTATGTTCCAAGCGATGCCGTCCACGGTCGCTAGATAGTGATGCGATGAATGGGTATTGCAATCTCTCTCACCTGCGCATACATATGTCATTTCCCCGTGGGCATCGGAATCCTGCAGCATTTCGTGTATTTCTCTCCCTCTGTAGGGAGGTTAGAATTAAGTCTTTCTACCCCGATCCTACAAGTCTCTCACACAAAAACACACACGCTCTCTATATCTAACACGCCCACCCCTTTAATTCCGCCCACCCAGACCACTAATGTCTCAAAAGTATAATAATGTCTCTCACACATATGCTATCTACCTATCCCTTAATATAGCTAGATATGTGTCCTACAAACTCCTTCTCCCTACCTTAGCAAGATGCCCATGTGCATTGCCACGGAACATCAAAGATGCATTTGTATGAGAAGTTTATCTTGTGGAGAAAAGGATGACGAGAGGAATGCCTTGTTTGCAAATGTGGAGAGGGCCTATATTTTCCTTCATATCCAGTCTTTTTTGCAAAATTTGCACGTTATTTTTTCCTTCATGTCGAGTCGAGATATAAATCGAATGGCCTATATTGCGAGGATGGGCAGGAACACCATCATCACCAACTCTGTTTTTTTTTATAAGAGTAGAGATAATGTGAGTGTACTTTGCCCCCCCCCACACACACTTCCCAACACCAAGAAGGTAGCAAGTGACACCTCGATCTTGATACTAATCTAATCGGTGACTTCTCTCTCAAACATACACACACACACTACCCACATACGAAAAGAGTAGGGTGACACCTCGATCTTGATACTAATCTATAAATTTGGATTCTCTCTCAAACATACACACACACACACTACTGCAGGCCTTTGAAGGAGTAAGGGTGGCTTTTATCGATCTTGATAATAATCTATCGACTCCTCTTTCAAACACACACACACACACACTCGCTAGTTGTGCCTCTGCCCCTTTCTGGCCTTTTACTCTCGATCGTCTTTCTCTCCTCCCCCCCAACAATGGCCTTGACGAGAATGGGTGACAACTTCCGATCTGATCATAATCGCTCCCGAGCTAGTTTCTCTCTCAAACATTGTGATATAGGTTGCCTCGCTCGGTAGCCCCCTCGATATGTAGACTTCCGGCGGGCCTTGCACAAGCGTAGTGGCGATATTGGCAATTGAACCAGTGTGCCTTGTTTCTTAGGCCTCATGTGATAGTTTTCACCACTGTTTTACGTTAATTAACAAAGGCAACCTTTTTCTTTTCGTTACTACTCCCTCCATTCCCAAAATAGATGACTCAACTTTGTACTAACTTTGGTACAAAGTTGGGTCATCCAATACAGAACAGGAAGGAATACTAGTGAATCTGGCAAATCATTCGGGAATGGACAATAAAACATATCACTTCAACCCAATTATCATGGAACCTACTTTAAAAGAAATTAGCTAGCTGCTGATAGTCGTTGCAGAACATCAAGATGCATTTGTATGAGTGGTTTATCTTGTGAGCTGAAAAGGCTGAGCGAGGAAGGCCTTATTTGCAGGCCGTGGAGAGGCGTTGGTAGGTCATATTATTTTGCAAAAGAGTGCCCATAGTTTCTTTTCCCTATCCAGATTTAGATATAAGAATCCAAATGGCTATTCTATATATTGCGAGGATGTACGCACCATCATCACCAACTCTGTTTTCTACTCCCTCGGAAGATCCAAGAAAATACTTGTCATCAAAATGGATAAAATAGATGTATCTAAAACTAAAATCGTCTAGATACATTTCCTTTTTATCCATTTTGATGACCAAATATTTCGAGCAGAGAAATATCTTTAGAGATTTCAACAAGTGACTATGACCGGGACCTTACCAAGCACATTCAAAAAAGTAGTCCATAATTTTTTGATGTAACCCTCTTTTCTTCCAGCTGATTGCAGTGCCCGATTATATGCAGATACCTCATAAATAAATCAGAGACCGAATCTGACCCCTTCATGAAAAAAGACATACATAGCAAAATGAGTGAATCTACACTCTAAATATGTCTACATACACATCCGTATGTGGTAGTCATTTTGAAATACTGAGAAAAGAACAAATATTTAGGAGCGAATGGAGTACATGTAACAGTAGACATGGAGATATATCTCGGCATGGTCTACAACAAAAATGTGTTGGGCTGGTTAGCGCTTGGGATGCTTAGCTTAGCCCAGCGATGACATGAGAGTTTGAATTACGTCTTTCAACTTTAGATTTGTATATTATATATTTACTCTACTTATTTAATATATACTTCTTTACATCTTTGTGCTTTGTAACGGTGGAACCCTGACGAGTACTTAGAATATTAAGGATGGACTTGTTTCTTTTAACTTTTACATCTGAAGGCTGTAGCCACTGCCACTGCAAGTCACGTGTACCTTTGTACATGCAATTAACTTTTTTATAGAGGGACAATCATATAGGCAATTAACTCCAAATGGATTGGATGTCACTCTCTATTATTTCCGACATAAAAAGAGCATTCTCCAGCGGCAGCCCGGCAAATTTCCTCCGGCTTCCTTCCGCGGAGGGGCGACATCAACGCCAGCGGCCGCAATACATATTTTACAACTTTCCCTAACCAACCGAGATGAAATTCGTTGCAAACAACCGGGTGATTTCATATAAGCATGAAGGATTTTAAATATAAAAAGCGGATCTTCCATATAAACATGATGGATTTCATTACATTTTACATGAGACTAGAAGTGCCAATCCGGCTCTCTTGTGTAATTAATACTTTCCTCACGGTGGAAATACTTGTCCTAGAAATGGATATATCCTAGACTTATTTTTAGTTTCTAAATGTGTGCATGGCGGATCCTTTGTCTTCCTCAATGATAAAATCGGGACACTTGCTTGAAGGTCGGCGAAGGTCCTTTCGGAAGAAGGCAAGCAGCAAAGAAACCACACGAATCTACGGTTAAATGCAGCCTCGGCCCGGTGGCCTTCGCATGGAGTCCCCAAGTGGCGGCCTCCCGTGTTCTACTTCTCGCTTGATGATGTGCGGCGTGAACCCAGGGGAAAGCTAGCCACCAGTGGCGGAGTAGCATCTCCCACGCTTACCCGGCTTACATCTCTGCTGCATGTGTTTCTGCCGCTTGAGCGCAGGCTGCGGGGCTGCGCCCACAGAACCACGGGAGGCGCGGCCACCGCCAGGACTGCACTGGTGATGCGAGTGCGGCAGCAGCTTGGCCCGGCAGCGCCCGTCTGCGGCGTGCTACCGCCCGCCGATGCCGGCATGGAACAACTCGCCACTCCTCATCGGCTGAAGCCGGGTGGCGAGTTCTTGAACTCCTCACTCTCACCTTTGCTTAGGGGCGTGCAAGCCCAGCCTCCCGGTCAGACCCAAGCGAGGTTGGTGAAGCACCGGCGGCCACGCCGTCGTGTCCAGGAGGAAGCCGGCGGGCCACCTTTACTTCGGTAATATGCTTTTTGGGAAGGCGGCTCGCCAGCGGAAGCCATCGGAAGGGTGGAGAAAAATGGTGAAGGAGGAGATGGGGGGAGGCGGCGGAGGGTGCGATTCTTGCCAGCCCAATACGGCATGCGGCCTCGTGTATGTAAATAGAGGCGGACCCAGTAGAGCTAACCCGACATCGGCCTCATTTAAAAGCGAGGCGGACAGGCTGAGCTTCGATGCGGTGTTAACGTTTAATTCCGGCCCGCTCATGTGAGCAGACGATGTGGCGGAATTAGGATTCTGCGGTTTGCATGTACAGGTTTAGCGGAGGTTGTTTAATGGGCCTTGAGGCGATGCGTGCCGTAGCCTATGATACTATTAGATTTAGTGACAGCATTAATAGAGCAGTCAAATCACAAAACCCTATCGCCTCTACGTGAAACCGACCCGAGCTAGACTGCCCGCCCTCTAGCCTTTTTAAAAAATGTATATACTCCACTTTTTGTACCCCAGTAGTAAGTAGCATCGATGGATTTAGCCATGGAAGACAAAACTTGAAAACTAACTAAAAAAGGTGGTACATATAGAGAAAGCGCTCGTGAACTATGTGTCATACATGGCAATAAATAAGAAGTACTACATGATCCTTATATGATACATGGCCGGGGAAGTACTAAGTATTATTAATATAGTTTTGCTAGAACTCATCTAGATGAGATATAATTTGGTCTCATTTCATCTTTTATAGCCATTGGATGTGATGCTATAACCTGGAGATGCGTGTGTCTTTGGGCGATGGGTTGTATTATTTTTTCTTATGACAGCAGAACTAACCTCCTGCTATGTCATGTTTGATGAGTCTCAAGTCCATTAAAAGCATACAAGCCCTACATCTTCTCTTCTTGGTTGATTCACTCTATTTATGTCAAAAATAAGGAAACAGTAACGTGAGAGTTAATGTACCACGCCTATGTGTTAGACTAGCCACAATGGTGAAGTAACATACACTAAGTAACATACACATATCCCTAGACTTCCATGTTACTACCTTCATAGTGGAGTTTTACCTCAAGTCCTGGTTTATAAGGTCCCTTTTATAGTTTGTGCCTTGAAATTTTGACTAAAAGATTTAACTAACAAAATGTTAATGCATGTCAGAAAAATTATCTCATTGGATTAAGTCTTTTGAACATAGTTTTGAAAAATATAATGTTTTGGTGACATGCGTGGAACATTTTTTAGTTCTTCTCAATCTGTAATGGTCAAGAATTTAACCTGCTAATGAGGGACCAAATTTTAAGCATCAACTTTGCTAACTAGTACTCCATCCGTCCAATTTTATTAGTTGTGCTTACCTTTTCCATCAACCCGTTAGCAGCAGCGGGCATCTTACTAAACTTGCTAGAATATGTCTGTATAATGTCCAATTATGTGATAGTCCATTTGAAATCTCAAAAAAGAACAAATATTTAGAGTACGGAGGGTAACATATTAGGAGTATATCAAAACAATAGTGATTTCTTTCAAGTTCAGGTGAACAAATACTACTATTCTACTAACTTTGGATCCAGCATAGCGCCTTGCAGGCACATTGCTAGTAAAAAGGAAAAGGCACTGCCACGTTAGCGTCAGCACCCCCACCGCCCAGGAATACGGAATTTACAAAAGCTTCGCAACCCGTCCGGCCACGACACATAACCCAGGAAGGCGTTATTTGCCCTGGTAGTGGCGTGAACTTGAAGCAAAAGCGTTAGGCGATGCCGATCTAGCGGACTATAAGAAATTACCCTTGCATTGGCGTTTCCATGCCTCCAAAACTTGGATGTACAACTCTGAAAAATCACTCTGCTAGGATTTGGAAAGGCGGGCCGAGGCACATGTTGGCCCCTCCACATAGCTTAACCGTATGTGCCTAGCATTTTCACTTTTCATATTGGGACATACGCTTGGTGAGCAAACCCGACACCCGCCCCTTGCTTGCCGCGGGTTAGGCTTTAAAAGCGAAACAAGGGAAAGATCTAGGCCCCATATACGGAAGCCAAGAAATTTTGCACAGTCAGGAGGCGAGGGGCTGGATTGATAGGTAGGAGCATTCGTGTTAATTACCCTCCTACCAAGTTTGTACTCCCTAATACTATTATATTACTGGTACTACCACTATACAACTAGTAGAATCGTTGCATGGCACAACATACGTAAAGGAACAAAAAAGCAGGAAAGATCTTGTTTGGGTGATTTATCTTTTTTTCAATCAGCGTAGTATGAATAATATGATGTGGGGGCACCCACTGAAGCTTATGTGTGGCAGTTGGTTGCATGGCTCTACAGGAAGGTTAGAGAAATGAACAAATAGATAATGTGTTTAGAAAGTGCTTTTCTGCGCTAAATAGATATACTTTGGATCCATTGCAGCGAGATAGAGCACGTATCTATATCCTACTACCCCTATGTAGTGTGTGAAAAACTTTGAAAGTTGGTGCGTTGGATGAAAGCCAATCCAAATGACGGTACAAGATGGCAAATCCGAGCACCTCTTGGCTATGTGGATGATATCATCCACTAGGATTACGCCACATGTACATAATCTAGAGAAGACTCCATGGTTGAACTTAATTCATGACTAAATTTGCCACAACTAAGCTCGAGGCAAAAGTTATTAATAAGTTCTTCGAAAATGAGAGCCTGAAGTTGGAAAGCCTTAGGGAATCTTGCTACATTTTGTGTGTGTGTATGTGTCATGTATGTGGGGCAGT